>OX328123.1:113049804-113074804 GCA_946811695.1 Gonocerus acuteangulatus | reverse complement strand
TTCTTTTTGAGATTTTATTTTATATTTTTAACGAAAGATCAAAACCTACCGATAGCTGCTACTATTCCTTTACTAATCGCACTTCGGATAAGAACGGAACCGCGCTAAGATGATGCAGTTCCTGCGAATCGGACTTTCTATTTCTATTACAGCTGTCATTATCCAAAATACCGCGTCCAGTACATTAGTAACAAAATCGCTTGTGTCCATTTTCGTAATGGCTTCCCTAAGAAATCGTTTTCTGTAATGTGTTTTGAAATGTTTAATAATGCCGAGATCGATGGCCCGGCAGCAATATGTAATATTCGGTGGAAAAAAACTGAATTTTAACATTTATTAGGTGCATCTGTGGGTGGCATGTTGCGTTGTCCAATTTCAAACAAAATTACACGTCGTTTTCGATGGCCCATTCCCTGATCGAAATTTTTTAGCCATTCACTCATTATAGTCGTTGTTAGCTTTTTTGTTAGCTTGCCAAGATATTCCTAAAGTATTGACGTTAATGTTCTTAAAACAACGTGATTTTAATGATTTGCCAATTATTAACGGCTGTTCAAAATCGCCTTCGATATTTACGCACAACATAACAGTTAAACGATCTTTGCTTTGTTTGTCTTCTGTGCACGTTTCCCCTTTTAGAATCATTGTCTTGTTTGGCAGAGCCCGAAAAAATAAAGCCGTTAAATCAAAATTAAATATATTTTTAGCCTCATAGTCATGGCAAATGTAAACCTATTTGTTTTTCCATTCTTGAACTAAATCAACATTAACCGATGCACTTTCACCACATATCGTTCTAAAACCTACGCGAGGTTTGACGTCTGCGTTTTGCCGACGTCAAGCTTCCCGCCCAGGTCACTAACACAAAGCTTTAAACTACCTTACACTTTATAACTTCCACTTTATTTTTTAGAGTTAGACACGTTCTTTTCGGAGTTCATGACTAGATACAAACTGAATAAAACTTGCTGAAAAATGGAATTACAAAACAAGATATGGTTCCTTGAACAGTAGGGTACGGTTTACTCTTGACATTTACTATGAATTTTACTAGCAATGCCCGCCAGGGTGAGCTTTTTCTTGAGATTCTGAGAATCCAATTAAATATTTTACCATGCTGTCCGCTATTGAGAGTTGAAATCAGCTATATGGGTCCGATTTTAGGTGTCCGTTGTCCGTAAGTAGAGGGTCCGCTATTGAGAGGTGCTAATGCATTGATTTAAAGGGGTTTTCGCCGGGACCATGGATATTCTGTCTGTTCATAGAGGTGTTCGCTATTTGGCTATTTGGAGGTGTCCGTTACAGGAGGTTTCCCTGTACATACATACATACTGTAATGATATTTTACATTATATATTTAAAAGTTTTAAATATTAACACAGAAAATTCTGAAAATTCAAAAAGCTCATTGATATGTTAAATTCATTGGGATAAACAAATATTATTGGTTATATTTGTCTAGCAGTCTATACAGGTAGCATTGGATACCGGTAGGACGCTCCCGCCATGAAAGTTAGTTGAGTCTGTTGAGTTGTAATGGAAGATACAGACACATACAGTTGAAGTCTGTTAAAGGAAGCGTCAGTCTCATGTTTCATCTCTACAGTTCAGTTTACAAGAAGATACATTCTCATAAGTGCAGTTCAGTGAAAAGAAGATACAGTCTCATAAGTGCAGTTCAGTGAAAAGAAGATACAGTTGTAACGAAGATCCTGGCCTATGCAGTTAATACCCAGCTGGCTTTATATCAGGTAATGCTTGTTTATACTATGCCCGAATATAACTTATCTATGAGTTCTTTCTTTTGTTTTGTTTTTTATTATTTAAAATTATCTTTGTTTTACTTACTGGACTCGAACCCGACCCCTGAGATAAAGAGTTTTTAAAATTAAATATTATCAAATTTTTATTATATTGGCTCCCAACGTAGAGGCGTAACGTAACGTAAATAACTTATTAAAGATAAAATTTTTTTAAATTTTATTTTATTATAACAATACATGTATACCACCTCTATTTTCATAATCTATAGGTTCTTACATGTGAAATTTTCTAGTCGGAACTTCTGGATTGTGTCATGGGCTCAATCTCATGAGCGGGTTTCCTCCTTAAGGGGGTAGGGTGAAAACACAATAAAATATAACACACAATCAGCCATTGCAAACAATTGGATGAATTTGTTTTAATTTGGCCCTAGTGAGTATAATTTTTGTTTTCTTGCTAGGCTATATAATATTCAGAAAAGAGTTGTTGCGAAAATAAACAATTCGTCTATTAGGTGTAGTGAAAGTATACTCATTAACCACATTATTAATTCGACCATTTGGACATTAATTTTTGCTTCCTTACAATAATCCTTGGTACGTATTGTGTCAAAGTAATGAGAAAGTTTTACCTGGATGGTGTTTACATGAAACAGATTCCAAACTATAATGTACATTCACTTGTAGTTAATAATTTTTTTTCTTAATCAACAAAATTATTGAATCTAATAACTAAAAGTAAGAATTTACCAGTAAAAAAATGGCACTGAACATATTAAGCTTTCACTAATTTTTTCTGGTATTCCGTCTACATTCAGGGTATCAAATATTGATAAAATTAATGACATTATTAATAGTAATGTATATTATACATAATAATATATACACATACATTATTCTTAATAATATATAGTTAATAAAATAATTGAAATATTAAGTGCCAAGACTAACCAGGTTAAAAGCCAAACGAATAATTTGATCTTGAGGGTTCCTAGCACTGTGAAGAAAGGACCTCCACATTAACCAACCAAGTTGTGTACTTCTGGAGGGCTTCTCACTAAAAAAATGATGCATGATGAATGATAAAAGAGTTTAAGCTGAAGCTTTTTTTTTTATTCAACTTCAAATGACGGGTGCCAAAAGAAGAAATGACATTTATCTATAGATTCATAATGAATATAAAACAACTTACATTGATACAAATTTTCCAAACTCACCTCCCGCCTATAAAAAAAAGAAAAGAAAATTAATAACATTACAAATGATAAAATCATTGCAGATGCCAATGAAAAACATTTCACTGAAAAATAAACTGGACATATTAGTTTTATTTTTGAAATAGTACAAATGATAGAATCAATGCAGATGCCCATAAAAGTCATTTAACAGAGAAATGAACTGGAGATATCAGTTTTATTCTCAATCAGATTCATATTCAGGAATCGTGCAGGCCTGTCCAAAACTTTAATTTAACACAAGCTCCAAGAATTCATAATACAATTCCAGTAGTATGCGTTAAGGAATTACCCTGCTTTTTGCCAATAAATGGCATCATAGCGTCTTGGAGCACTACTTCATATTTTTTTTATATAATTATGTGCAGTTTATTACGGCACGGTTCACGTCATACTATACGTTATTCATCAATTGATAAGTAATCAATGTATAATGTTTCTTGACTCTGGGGCGCTCCGAACCAGTGTCAAGAAACAGATGTCCTAGAGGTAACCCGTTATCTATAGGTTACCAGTAACAGGAGTTTAACTAGTACAGGTGAAAATTTGTTGTCAATAATAAATGGATGTTAAAATTAAAACAAGTATGTTTCCAAGATGGGTGAGGAGGCTGTGCATGGTTTCGGGATATTATTACCTAGAATAGGCAAAATTACTCTATGAGGGACAAAATTACAGTTTATTTCTAGTAATTCAAGGTCTGCCATCATAGTTAAAATGAGCCTCAAATAAAAATAATATGAAATAGATACAGAACGGTAACAGCTATTCTGTTATCATCCCAGCAACAGATGCTGCCTAGGCGTGCATGGTCTCTTTAAAATCAAATAAAAATTCGAACTACTCTAAAAATGCTTGAAAATTTGAATATAAAAAAATCCTTTCTAAGCAAGTGTTTACATCCTGAAGGGATTGTCCAAGCAAAATTTCAAGTTTTTCTGTCAAGTGTGTTGGGCTGGGCGATGATAGGTCAGAGAGTGAGTGAGTGAATGGTATTTGACAATTATACATATAGTAGATAATAAATTAAGAGTTATTCAGGTAGTGTTTATAGATATTTAATTGAATACATTATACCTGGCATATGGAATCATATGTGGGCCCTTGGTCAACAACATTATATGGTGTTAACACCTTCTGTTTGGAATAGCTAAGTTCATTTTCTAACTTTTTCAAAAGGCGCTCAAAATGTTCACTTAGCTTGAATTCATTACAAATTTTGTACAATCTCATCTGGCTCTCAGCATCATCCAGTTCAGCCAATTGAGTAACTATGAATTCAGCTAAATTATATGAAGGAGGGCATACCATTCCTAGCCTGAAAAAGTAAAAATAATTAATTTATTGTTATTATTACTTCACCTTATATCATCCTTCCATAAAATAGATAAATGTTAGATACTCAGTAAACATAAATTATTAGCTCAAAACCAAGGATATATCTGAATAATTACTTTTCTTATAAAAAATTATTTATAATTTGAATTTATAAAAACAAGAATGTAATTATTATGGGTCACTTGACAAAGAACGGAGATAATATTTTAGAGTAGCATAATTCATTTTCAAATTTTGTAATTTGCTCTAACAAATTTAAAAATAATGTTTCTAAGCTTGCCTTGGCCTGTCCGAAGTCCATGATGGGAAAATGGTTATGGAAAACATTTTTAAGAAGAAAAACTAACAATAGCATATTAGGAGGAATAAGAAGAGATGGACGGTGGAGGCACAGTTATTTAATCCCAACCAGTGTGCTCCTTGGTCCACAAACTTTTAAGTTCAGGTAGCTCGCTTGTTAGGGTTAGTGAACTTTTACAAACTGAAGTACATATCGATTAAGCCCCTCTGTAATATACAGGGCAGGATACACCCTTTTAATTTAATTTTCAAATCTTTGTTTTAGAAATATTAATTGAAGCCCAGATCCTCCCATTTCATGGTTGGGTACCTTGCCAATTACACTTACAGGCTTCATACCACAGCACTCACACATGAGTCCTGCCTTGTGCTTATAATTGGTTTAATACATTTAATTAATTAAGGGCACCTTATTTGAGTCTTAAGTGACACTAATATTTGAGGAGCCAGATGACTATTTGGCCCTATTTCAGAAGATCACATTAAGAATGCGCCATATTATTCTTAGTAGTTCTACAAGATTTCATGTTAATAGGTTGATCCTCAGCTGAGATATTTGGATTAATAACCAAAAGAATGTATTAATGTTATAAGTGAATACTTGAAAGTGTTTCATAGGTGTAGAAAAAATGTTGCTAGGTTTATACTGGTTACGCAGCCAGAGGAATACAAAATAAATGAAGCTATTCACATATTGTGTAAGAAGACTCCAAAGTGCAAGAATATATGTATGTATATTAGTGTAGTAATATGTTCAACTCAAGTATGATGGTTTCTGCAATTTTCTTGGTTCGAAATCTTACTTTCCAAATTTTCAGCCTTTCAAAGTTCTAAAGCCTAATTCGGAGACCACTTTCAATTTACCTCAGGCGGAGAGAACAGCAATATCAAATGAACTCAAAAAATACGTACGTGCTCTACTAATGTGTCTCAAACTAAATGAAAGAATTTGGTTTGAACAAAATGTTTTCAAAGTGACAAAGTTGACGAGTTCAGCAATCAATCTTTATCTTGTGATTCAGAGCTTGACTATTAAGTATTGATGTTCGGTATGTAATCCCTGTGGTACGAAATACATCAAAGTGTTCCTTTTTTGTCCTTTTTGTTAATTATTTTTTTGGAAATTAAGAAATATCTTAAAACTTCAAAATAAATATGTTTTTCTTTCTAATAAAATCTATTCTATGGAAAATGGGCCAAATTGTATGCTAACTATTTC
This sequence comes from Gonocerus acuteangulatus, assembly GCA_946811695.1. Classification (NCBI taxonomy): domain Eukaryota; kingdom Metazoa; phylum Arthropoda; class Insecta; order Hemiptera; family Coreidae; genus Gonocerus; species Gonocerus acuteangulatus. Next base: position 113,068,949 of record OX328123.1, on the reverse strand, counting down.
GCTATTTATGGATCATCCATTGAAGATACGCAAAAATAGAGGCAATAATCAGATTTAAAACAATATTTGACCCTATAATTCCAGAAATCGCCGTTAAAAAGTTGCTTCACCAGTCTTATGCAAAATTGAAAACTTTGAAAGTCTTTATCTTAAAACTCATTTTATGTAATTTGCCCCTTCTTCTAAAGAGCTCCTCATTTGTTGTCTTTAGTTAAATGTGTCACTAGACCGTGTATCTGAAGCTTTGGCTCTTTTGGATCAATAAAATTGTCATGCTGTGGTACAAATCCCAGTCCGGTAATTGGCAGTGCACTCAAGTAAATCTGGGTTCAAATTCCAATCTGGTGAGTTAATTTTTCTAAACAATAAAGATTTGCTTATAACATTCACTTATAGTATTTTAGACTTATTTGATAAAAAAGATTTATTTATAATTAGTACCTCTGAAAAAATGGAGCTACATCTTGAATTGGACACGTAAGAGCTAGTTTACCTCCTCCAACTAGGAGATACACACTTTGGAACATTTCAAATATCCCAGAAGCGGGTTGATGTATAGTACAGATAACAACCTTTCCTGAGGAAGCAAGTTGCCTTAATTGTTCAATCACAGATGAAGCACTATAACTGTCGAGGCCAGTGGTTGGCTCATCGCAGAATAGCAATGGAGGATCTGTCAAAAGCTGTAACAAACAGAAGAAATTATTTGTCATAAATTTGAATGACTCCTTTAAATTCGTTGCCTGGTGGCCGTGAGTGTTATGGCATGAGCACTTAACACTCCGTTTCAAGGGTCGTGGGTCCGATTCCCACTATGGGGTGGTGGCTTTTCTTTCGAAAAAAGAAAAGGCGTCAGCACTAGCCTGGCTAGAAAAGGGTGGTAACCTATAAATAACCCAACCTAAAATTCTTAGTTAGTAATAATGTTCGTTAAAATTTAAATAAATAAGTAAATGACTGCTCACTACACTTATTTTATTTTATTTTTTTGTTAACGAATAAATGTATTCCTTTGCAGCATAAGTGTAGATCAAATAATTCGTTTTAAATTTGATACTTTCATTTCCTTTAACACATTCATTGCCCAAGAGTTAAGCGGTATCTTTGCGAGGGGCCCACGAGTTAAGCGGTATCTTTGCGAGGGGCCCACTCGTTTTTTTATGCGGGTCAAGGCACCCGCTAGGCGGATGGCGGGCCCGGTAGGACAGACCGGATGCACCCGCTAGGCGGGTGCTGGGCAACGAATGTGTTAATGGGTTACACAACCTTGAGATTTTCAAAAAATCATTTTTGGAAGATGGAAAAATTGTTTTTTAGAACATTTTCAATGATTAACTATTTCATTTTATATAGTATTTTTTTTTCAAACTGGCGTACAGTCAATCTCAAGATCGATTTTGTTAAAATTTACAAAGCATATCGCACATTGGCATAAACACTGTTACATTTCTAATTTCTCAACATTTTGAAAACACTATTTTAAGATTCAAAGATGCTTTAAAGAGAGTGATTAGATAACTAAGATTTGATTAAAGTTCATAGTTTACAATAATTATAAGCTCTTTTAGTTTATTTATAATTCCATGAAATTCAATTTTTATTTATTTAATTTGCTTGAAGAGCTTCGCAACAGGGGTGATCTGCTCAAAGAAAATTAATAATAAAAATAAAAATAATAAGGAAAAACTTTCAAATTTACATTCATAATTAACATTGATTGATCATATTCATAAAAAAAAAGAAATGTATACATTTATTATGTATACAAAACAAAATAAGTAGCAAATAATAAGTAATAAAATAATGGTATGATTGAAATCATAATAAAAATTTATAAAATAGTAAGTAGGATCTAACCTAAAGAAAACAAAGACACAAAAATATAGACAAATTGCTCTAAACTTATTTTGGGATCAGAAATTTTGTCTTTGATTTTAATTGTGCGTTACTTGTAATACAGTTATATTTCATTGTATGCATTCGTGGTCATTAAGTATGTCAGTATGATATCAATATATGGGCTCCTATCTGCTAACAGCTCGCTAAGGTCATGAGGTGCCTGTAGGTTGTTTCTTTTCATGCAGTCTGTTAGTAGGTGTTTCACAGTCAAAGGAACATTGCATGCTTTGCACCTTGGCTTGTCTTGTTTCGTAAATAGGTGTGAGTGAGTGAGGCGTGTATGTCCAATTCATAGTCTTGTAAGTACAACTTCGTCACGCCTTGTTCTCTGTTCGCTTGACGTGAATGGTCGTATATTGCTCTTTATTTCCCTTAGGTGGTTATCTTGAGTGGTATACCACATTGCATGCCACCTGTTCAGGACAGCTTCTGTTATTGTTATTTGTAGGTCTTGAACTGTAAGTAAGTGCTGGTCATTCGGTTGTCTTCTAGTAGCAAGTTTTGCATGTTCGTCCGCTAATGTAGACTGTCCGATGTTCTCATACCATTGTTACCATTGTGTGTTGGTCCTTTAGTCTCAGTAGTTCTTGTACAATTTTGATGATGATTGGGTTGGTGTTGTAGATGTTGCATAGGGAGAGTAAACAACTTAATGAATCTGTACATAGTATTATATGTGGTATTGTAGTCCGTACGTTGGATAGGCCCAAAAGTATGCCGTGCAGCTCTGCTGTATATATGCTTGTGCCTAATGGCAGGATGATATGAAATATGTTCTCTCCTAAAACAGCTGCTGCGCCCACTCCGCTCTCAGTTTTGGAACCATCTGTGTATATTATTGGTGTATTTTGATTACTTCCTGTCAAGTTGTTAAATGTTGCTCTGTAATAAATTTGAGATGACAGGTCAGCTTTTTTAAATTTAGTCATTGTCAAGTCAATTCTCAGATTGTTTACTCTCCAAGGTGGGATTGTGAGGTGTCCGTTAGGGTATGTAGGTGAGTTGATTAATACAGCATTTTCTGTGTTTTCGAGGAAGCGGATAAGGAGGGGTTTTTGTTTAGGTTGTTTATGTGCATATGTGTATATAAAGGGGTTGTTTAGAAAACTATTAACACATGGACAGATCAAAGTTTTTGATCTCACAATAAATTTAAGACAAATCATCTGACATCGATAATCCAACGAAGGTTCTCCAGATTCTGAATAAAGGCTACATATTGGACTCGACCTGAAAGCTCCTGTTGCAAGTCTTACACCTGTGTTGTGTATTGTGTCTAATGCTTTGAGTGTTTTTGGACTGGCAGAGGAATATGCTATGCAGCCGTAATCCAGGAAAGGCCTGGTGAAGGCTCTGTAACACTTTAGCATGGTACATTTGTCAGCTCCCCACTTAGTATTGCAAAGAATTCTTAATAAATTCAACGATTTGTTACATTTATTAAGTATACTTTTTATATGGGGTCCCCATGTTAGTTTCTTGTCTAGAGTTATTCCAAGGAATTTTAAACTGTCACTGTTTCTTATGTTTGTGTTATTGAGTTTTAATTTTGTAATCGGTAGGTTGTGTCGTTTAGAAAATACAGTACACTGCGATTTTTCTTCTGAAAATTGGAAGCCACTCCTTGTAGACCAATATTCGAGGGCATGTATAGCATCTTGAATTGTTTCTTCTGCGATTTCATAGCATTTAGAAGAGAAATATATGAGAATGTCATCGGCATATTGACAGAAAGATACGCTTGGTGGGATAAAGGATACGGCGGAGTTAATTGCTATATTGAATAAAGTGGTGCTCAGAACACCTCCTTGAGGCACTCCGTTTTCAAGTAGGAATTCATCGGAGAGCGTATTACCTATCCTCACTCTGAAGCGTCTGTTTGATAGAAAACTGGAGATATATCGAAATACATTTCCTTGTATCCCCCAGTCATTCATTTGAGACAAGATTAGCTGCCGCCAAAGCCGATCGTATGCTTTCTCCAAGTCGAGTGACTCTGCGATTAAAGTCTCCTTCAACAGGAAACTGTTAAGTATGTCACTCTCCAATCGGGCGATGTGGTGTTGGGTGCTGTGATTTGGTCTGAATCCACACTGGAACTTGGAAAGAAGGTGATCATTTTCGAGATACCAAACCAACCTTTTATTAACCAGTCTCTCCATAACCTTTGAAGTACAGCAGAGCAGCGATATCAGTCTATAACTCGACGGGCAATACTTGTCCTTCCCTGACTTAATAACTGGGATAACAACAGACTCGTTCCAGAATGTAGGAAAGGTACCGGTCTTGAAGATAATATTATAAAGCATGAGAAGTGTAGCCAGACCTCTAGTGGGTAATTTTTTAATCAACTCATAAGAAATGTTGTCTGGTCCCAGTGAAGTGTTACGTATGTCTGAAAGCTCAATTCGTGTAGTGTGAATTCGTCATTCAGTGGATGTTCTAAGTCAGTAAGTATAGGTATCTGTATGTTCTCAGTGTAAATTTTGTGGTCTAGAAAGTCTTCGCTAAAGTTTGCAGTGCTAGATATTCTGCTGAAGTGACTTCCTAGAATATTACTTATCATCTGAGGGTCAGTAATAACGCCATCTTGTTGTTTAAGTCCAGTTATAGGTGCGCTGTATTTTTTGTGTTGAATTTGGTTAATTTTTTTCCAGATGTTTTTTGGAGTAGTATTGTCGTCGATGTTAGTCAAAAAGTCCATCCAACATTTCTTCTTACTTTGTTTGATTACCCACTGTGCCCTGGCTTTCTTCTTTTTATAATCCTCAAGAAACGCTTGCGATGAATTCCTACTAAAAAGCCGGAGAGCTTTCTTTCGATCGCTTACAGCTGTTTTGCACTCATCGTTCCAACAGGGTACCGGAGGTCTTCTGTAGTGGCTTGGCGTTTTTGGAATGCTTTGCTCAGCTGCCTCGATTATCAGAGTATGGAAAGCATCGATAGTGGATATGTTTGTTAGCTTTAGCTTGTCTTCGATGTAATCCTGATATACCTTCCAGTCTGCTTTATTTGTATTAAATCTTGGATTCGAACAAAAGGTTGGTATATCGGAATTAATGGTGATGACTATGGGGAAATGGTCACTCCCATGACTATTTTCGCAGACATCCCACGTGAATCGAGTGAAGATGGAAGCTGAGCAAGCAGTCACGTCGATGTTAGATAGTGTACCTGTACGGGGGCAAAGGTGTGTTGGTAAGTGCATGTTTAAAGGGATCAAGTCAAAGTGTCCAAGTATGTTTTCAATTATTTGTCCTATTGTTTTAGTGCTAGTTGATCCCCAAGTATAACTTTGTCCATTGACATCAGCCAATATCATGACAGGACTTGGGAGTTGGGTGATGAGATCCTCCATCATGTGTACGCCAATGGGTTCGCCTGGTGGAAGATATACAGAACAGACAGTAACTCGGAAAGGTAGGCTTACTGAGACCGCTACTGCTTGTATGCTTGTATATAATCGAATGGGCTCAGAGTACATACTATCAGTTACAAATATAGCAACACCACCGGATGCCTTATCTCCCAAAACATAATTATTCCTGTACAAGGTGAAGCCATGAACGCGGACATCACTACCATATTTCAAATGTGTTTCCTGTAGTGCCATTATGTGTGGATTTTTACTTTGCAACAAGAGTTTTAAGTCTCCAATGTGTCTTTGAAGGCCATTTATATTTATGTCTTTGAAGGCCAATTTTTATTTCTGAAGTATTTTATCTATTTATTTAAAAAATATTTTTTAAGTTAGAACTGTCATGAGAGCTTCTGACAGGATTTTATGGGCATACCCTTTAAACATTATTTGTCAAAATGGGCTTATTTCTCTCATAAGGTAATGTGTTTTAACAAAAATAATAAATTATGAGATGTGAGAGTGTTCTTGCAAGCGTGTGATATTCTTTACAACATTATGTAAGGTGTTACTTCAGATTCTTTTGAACTGCAGTAATATCTATAATTTATAAAAACTAAAACAAAATGATACTTTTTTTTCTTTTTTCTTTTTTGACAGCTGCCACTTCTTAAAAAAAAAAAAACTTTTCTCCTAGATAATATGCTCAAATCTTGGATAGCTAAATGTTTAAAGTAAATCCTAATCTTAAAATTGTGTTTACTGAATGTTTAAAAACTATACTGAATGTTAAAAAAAAAAAAAAAAAAAAAAGAATCTATCCTAACAGAAGATAAAAATTCGATTTTATTCAAATCTGAAGTTGGTTTAACTCCTTAAGAGGTCATACTGAAGTATAGCTTAAAAAAATTCTAAAAAAAATTAAAAAAAATAATACATTATAAAATGATTGATACATTACCAACAATAGAATAATAACATCAATGAAGTGTAATTTTAATTACCTCTACTGCTAATGAAACTCTCCGCTTTTCACCACCAGAGAGTGATTTCAAACGAGTATGGGCACATTTAGTAATTCCTAATTCATTCAAAAGAGCATTAATTCTTTCTGTTCTCTGGTTTGGTCCCATATGTTTATCTAATTTTAATCTGGCCTGTAGGAAAAAAGAAAGAAAGAAGAAGAATATATAAAAGAAAGGTTTTGTCTGCACATTACATAGAATTAAGCCATTTCTTATCTTTCCGTTTCACAAATCAGACACTTCAAATCCACCCTAAAAAAAAATTTGTCTGTCTGCTTATATGTCCAACAAATGTTTTTTCTGCTATAGGCTCAACCCTAGCTGAAGGTAGACATACAAAATTTTGTCAGGATTTCTAATTATCCTTGACTATTTAGGAATAAAGTAAAAAAAAAAATGAGTAGAACCATAGTTATGAATACTTGAGAAGTTTGAAATGTTTACCATGGTTCCTAGGGAATGGATGTGATGGCTAGTGAGGGGAACAAAAAAAACTGCCTTCACGTAGGCGTCCAGTTCGCTAAGGCTATGTAAAAAAAAGTCCAACTCGCAGGAACTGCATCATCTTAGTGGGGTTCCGTTTATATCCCTAGTGTCATTTGAAAAGCTTAGAATAGAAATAAACTTTTTTTTTATATATCTCGTGAAAATTGTCAACATCTGCTCAAACATCTCGAATAAAAGCAATATTAAGGTGTTAGGGAAACTGACAGTAGCTAACTTGCACAGAAGCGGAAATTACACAATCCGGCTCTCATTCTAACGCAAAACTCTATAAATCAATACAAAACACAAACATGAATGGGCATATATAAGGGGGGGCTGAGAGGGCTGCACCCCCCCCCCTCCCCAATCGGTAAAAATGTGTCATAAAAACCTTAAAAATAATAATAATAAGATCACTCAGTTCAGAAAAAAATAATTTATTTTGGGTGTAATAGTGTTTTAATTGTCTAACTATTCCAAGTTCTAGATTCTTAGTATTCCATACTCCCAAAATGCTCTCAGCCCCCCCCCCAAAATTCTCCCAGCCCCACCAAAATTATTTTCTATATACATACTTCTCATTAACTAGCCTTGTTTTATGGGGGAAAAAATGCAATCAAAATAACAGCAACCAATTAAAAAATAAGGCATACAATTAAGATTTTTCATTCATTCACAAATTAAAATATGTTTATGAGACTAATGTAAACGATTCTTTTGTGGAGAATTGTGATTAATTTGTATCCTATAATTTTGAAGATATTATTTATATTCAATATGCGATCAGTTAATGATTTATTTCTTAATAAAAGATTTCAAACTAAATAAATGAATATTTACCATAAGTTGAAGATGTTCATTAACTGTAAGACTGTCTATTGTGAGATCATGTTGTGGAAGAAATCCAGAAACTTTCATCATCAAGTCTTTGGAAATTTCTTGACCATTTACTAAAATTGTTCCTTTAACATCACCTAGAAAGATAAATTAGATAAATACATGGTTAGAAAAAGGAAGCTCTCTTCTTTTCAAAGTGCCCAAGGACGTAAAAATAGGATTATATCAAGGCACAATATTGAATTTTTAGGCTCTTCTGGACGGGGAAAACTTATTATTTTTTGTTTTCGATGATATTTACCACATTAGGGTTTCTTGTGGTCATGATTTTAAATCTGCTATTATTTTTGGTGCGGAAAAATGTATAATGCTAGTTTACTTGAAAACGCAAACATATTTTTGCATTTATTTGACAAAATATAAATTATTGTTTAACCATTGTATTTTTTCTTTAATAGGGAGGAACCCTGCTCATAAGGTTGGCCTTATAATGCAATCCGGAACTGCCGGATATATATATGTTCATGCTGCAGCTGAAAAATGGTCATATTTTGATGAAATTAGCTACAAAAAAGTTTTGTGTAATTTGAAAGGCCAAGTTTGTTAACCAGCAAAATCCGTCCACCGAACATAGTTTTTGGAACAAAATTTGTGCGAAAAAATCATACGCTTACATCATATGCTTATTTAAACCATTTTTAAGGCAAAAGCTTTAACCGTTTTCGAGAAAAGTGGAAAAATAGTTGTCGAATAATGTTTTTGGTTATGGTACTTAGAATCGTCTGATTGAGTTAAAATATTTTCTGCATGTTTGAAATTCATATAAACAAAGATGCTTAAATTTTTGTAACATTTGGAGTTAAAGAAGGAGTAAAATAAAATATTGTATGAATAGACCTGAAACGTTTTGGGAAGTTCCTATATTTTCCTTAATATCTCGAAAACGGTTGGGAAATCATGGTAAATGGAAAGTCATCACTCAAAAGCTTACTAAATTTTCTATAAAAAAGGTTCTAAAGCAATTTTTGATTAGGCAATGTCAATCGGAGAAATAAGTGATTAAAACTTTAAATGTGTTTGTTTTGATCTTTTGAACTGGTTTTTGTAGTTGTTTAGCTCACTTTTGTTGTTTTTGTTTTGAATTGCATTTATTTTTTGAATTAGTATTATAGAAGAAGAAGAAAAGAAAATGAGAAACATTTTGATATTTTTCAATGCTTTGAACTGTGAAATAAGTATTTCTAGTGTTTCTTTACTTTGTTTACCTCGGGTTTTAATTGGTTGTTTCTTTTTTCTGTGTTAGCCTTAGTTTTTCATTGGTTTATATTATTTTAATTGCATTTTATCCATAAAATATGACAATTTCAGGAGAAGCGTGTTTGTATTTTGAATTGGCTTGTAGTATAGAGCCTGTCTTCAGAATAAGCAACAGCTTAATGTTTACTTGTACAAGGCAACTGGGTTTTATCGCCCCTCCTAAATCAAGAAACACCCTAGGAGAGCTGAGAGCTATTTTACCGATGTCCGATGTGTTTACAATTTTGGTTACATTTGGAGTTAAGGAAGCATTTGGAAAAAAAAAAAAAAATATATTATTGTTAGACATAAAAGGTTTTAGGGATCTTTTTATTACTTCTCACTAAATTGGTCGATGTTTTCATTTATATAAACAGTTTTAAAATTACTTTTCACAAAACAAAATATAATGTGCCTTAAAAAAATGTTCAATAAGAAAAAAATATATATTTTAAAAAGTGTGTTAACATACCTATGAGCCTCTGGCTGATAGTTGCAAGTAATGTAGTTTTGCCTGCGCCACTGTAATTTAATGAATCAATTAATTGACTGAACAAATAAATAAAATTAATTGTCAGCAAGAAAAATGAATTCTTGTAGTTTTTGAATATGTTTTAATCTGATACATAAAAGATATTATAATTTGTTTAAATTTAAACATTTTTTTTTTTGCTTTTTTGTTTTGGTTGATGGTGATTCTTCTTGGAAATGTAATTCTATGAAAACAAATATTTAATTCTTACTATAACGTGAATTATACAAATATAAAGATTCAATAAGTAACTAGAGTATAAAAATCTTAGCCATTCCATACTACTGTATATGAGGCGTAATTCCAGTCAGTCACATGTTAGCAAACTTAATTTTTAATGTTCTGTTTAATACAGAATTATATTTCAATAAAATAATTAAAATCTGTTTAGTATGAGGCAATATTCAAGAAAATTTTAGCATGAATAATTATTTTATATGTAGTAAACGCCATATAACACCATTTAATAAACTGTAAAGCCATCACACAGGATAAAAAGAGGTGGAGTGAGCTGTTTGATGCAGATAATCGTCTGGTTCAAGTTCTGTAAGTCAACCAAAAAAGAAGAATATGTTATGGAATATAATAAATGTCTTTATCTGTACCTGGGCCCCATGATTGCCATTAACATTCCTGGCTCAGCTACACCACTCACTGAAATCAATGAGAATAAAATTAAAGGCGCTAATAGCCAAACAGTTGATACGCCATTAAAAAAAAATAAATAAATAAAATAAAATGAAATGAAATTAAAAAAACAGTAATTTTAATTGAGAATTGAAAAATTAATACCTTTCCTTATAATTTTTGAGTGATAATATGTTGTTTTTAGCCAATTGCTTTTCCCTGAATTCCTTTTCTTCACCCATACTGAAATATTGTGCCAAGATAATGTAAGGCCAGGCCCTGGACTGGGAGGCCCTGCTATTAATGATTCGTCTGTGACGACAGATATTCCCATCGCAAAATTTCAATCTTCTTTATTTGTATTTCCTAGTAGAAACAGAAATTATTATTTTCAATGAACTTGAAACAAATGAACAGTAGTAAACAATTTGATACATTACAAATATTATAGTCTTCTGGTATTGACCGTGTCACAAACTTCTTTGCCGACGTTTCGCTAGTCATACTGCCAGCTTCCTCAGGGCTTAGTCTGAGAATGAGGATGTTCTTCTAGTTGTTCAGTATAAATACTCGTCTTTGTATTCATCCGTGGGCGTAATCTGCTCTTCCATGTATCTGATTGGTTGGTCCCTGTCTTGCTTGAACCTGGTTGGTGGGTTCCATCTGGACCGTTGACTGGTTGAATTTCGTTTCTTCTTTTTTCCTTCGGCTTAGTCACCGGATGCCATAATTTGCTGAGCCTATACCCATCTTCTTTGTTAAAATTTTCCGGGCAGCGTACTATCTCTATGGCTTCCCTAATGATCCGTTCTTGGTAGTTCTCTATTTTCGCCAGAATACTTACTTTGTCGAACTGGATTGCATGATTTGTGTTGTAGAAGTGTTCTGCTACAGCCGATTTTTCAGTATTGCCATTCTTAACCGTCTTCACATGTTCGGAGATTCTTGTACATACCAATCTACCTGTTTGCCCAATGTACTCCTTTCCGCAGGAGCACGGAATACTATAGACACCTGGTGATCTTAGCTTCAGATTATCCTTGAGGTTATTTATTATTTGACTTATCTTGCAGTCAGTGGTGCAAACCGTTTTGATGTTATGTTTCTTTAGGATCTTTGTAATCTTCTCTGTGGTTCCTTTCACGTAGGGGAGGATTACTTTTTTCCCATTTGGGTCTTCCTGTACTCCCTTTTTCGGTGCCTTCATATTTCTTTTGGCTTTGGTGGTGTGTCTCTTTATAACCTCGTCCGTGTACCCATTTTTTCTTAATGCTGATTTCAGGTGTCTTTCTTCTTTTCTAAGAAGGGTTGGTTGGGAAATCCTGATAGCTCTGGTCATGAGGTTAGTAATCAAAGTGTTCTTCTGGGCTGGGTGGTTATGAGAAGCTGCGTTTAGGTATCTATCTGTGTGAGTCGGTTTTCTGTAAACCGAATGTTCTAGACGGTCTCCAATCTTCTCTACTTTCACATCCAGGAACGGCAATACCCGTTCCTTTGTTAAATTTTAACAAAGAAGATGGGTATAGGCTCAGCAAATTATGGCATCCGGTGATTAAGCCGAAGGAAAAAAGAAGAAACGAAATTCAACCAGTCAACGGTCCAGATGGAACCAACCAACCAGGTTCAAGCAAGACAGGGACCAACCAATCAGATACATGGAAGAGCAGATTACGCCCGCGGATGAATACAAAGACGAGTATTTATACTGAACAACTAGAAGAACATCCTCATTCTCAGACTAAGCCCTGAGGAAGCTGGCAGTATGACTAGCGAAACGTCGGCAAAGAAGTTTGTGACACGGTCAATACCAGAAGACTATAATATTTGTAATGACTCGGACCGTGGAAGCCTAAGAGTTAAATTTGATACATACATTATGTATACTGTATTAAGAGGCATCTCAAAATTAATAGGTTCTAATTATTCAGAACATTCTAAAAAGACAATCGGGTCCAGAAAAACATTTTTTTTTTTTTTTATTTTATGAAAATTCTATTAACAGCAACTCTGAGGTAACTACTAATTTAAAATCCTTTAAAGATTCAAATTATTTTGAATTAAAAATGTTCACTATTATATTTTTTTTAACTAATCATCAAAATTTATTCTCCAAATTAATACAAAAACCTTTTTAACCAACAAAAATGAATTTTCAAAAGATTGATAAGTTCGCTGTGTTTATAGCACCCCAAAACATTTAGGAGCATACTTTATTTTAAATAAAGAATTTCTTCATCAATAATTTTAAAATAATTAAATCTTTTGTATTGTTAATTATAAATTTGTTTGTTTGTTTAGCAAGTTACATATTTGTTACTAACATAAACTCTTTTAGAATATTCGTTTTTAATATAAAAACTAATAATGATGCATATTTTTACAAAAATAGATAAAAATAGATATTTGGGTATTAATTTTGACAATTAATTGTCAAATAATATAATTATAATAATAATATAATAATATATATATATATATATATATATATATATATATATATATATATATATATATAAATGCTCCAATTAATTGTCAAAATTAATACCCGAATATCTATTTTATAAGTTAAATTATTTTTTTATTTTAAAGGAAAACTAACATATAAATATTCATATTTCGAAGCTAAATGCAAATAGAATAGTAACTCCTGTCTGTTTCTTTTTTTTTTCTTTTTTTTTTCTTTTTAATTTTATTGTTGTGTAAATATTATTTACAGAAGTAACACCACATGCACTGAATATGGCTCTATTTGTATTTCAAAATATTATAAAAAAATTATTCATAATAAATATATTGATTGAATATAAATCCTTAGTTAAATTAAACAAATTACATGCGCAAAGTAAGCAATATGTAGTACTTAGTGCACTGTATCACTTTGCGAGATTTTTTTTTTTTTTTTTTTTAAATTTTGAATAATATTTTGTCGTGAAAAATAAATCTATAACATTTATAATAGGAACGTTGAATTTTAGTTATGACATAACAATTTTAATAATAATAATAAATAGAAATTAATCATCAGAGTTATCCATGACAAATTATACTAGAAATAGCATTTGTAAATATTTTAATTATTTATTGTTCCTAAATAACTCGTTTTTTTTTATGTTAATAAGTGCACTGAACGTTTTAAAAATTCAAGTACTATCCCAATGAATTCAAGGACAACATTTTGAAGCTCTTTTTATTCTTCATAAATAAATTAAAAAAAATAAATATATTTCAGAGGTTGCTTAAGGTATATGAGAAATGCAAAAAAAAAAATAATTTTCACGTTTTCTTTGCAAATTGCTTACGAGTTTTATCTTAAGTAATCATAATTCGGAAATGATTAAGTATTGTAAGTAACTAAACCTGGAAGGAAGGCTTCTTCTGGCATAAGAATAATTAACAAATGCAAAAAATTTATAGTATATAAAAATACAATATTAGTTAGTAAATAAATATATTCTGCATATTTACCAAGGTTTGAGAATACCATGCAGTTTCTATGTCGGCAAGTCGTACTATGTGATAGCATGGGGTGGTTACATAACACTTGTCAGAGCAGTCCGGGGAAGTTGTCCTCGCCACAGTGTGACCCAAGTATAGAAAAAAAATACAGCCTTTAAGGAGAGCAAGTTATTAATGATCTGGTAGTTGGAGTGGTCAGGATTTATTTTATGATTTTATACAATCATCTAACAGCTATGAGTGGCACTACTTTCGTTTTTCCGTTCGTATGTAACAAACTTTCCAAAAATATCCTTTCATTAGAATAAAGAATGTTTGTTAATGCTTTTTAATTGTTCCAAATAAACAAGAGTTGTTGTTCTAAAAGGATGGGTCGGGAATAATATAAATGGAATTAATATTGATTGATAATTGAAAGGAATCATGGAATTTAATGAGATGAAAAAGAACGCTTTCTTTTCTATGGAAATTATTAAGACCAATATTCGACGTCATAAGATGGTTCTGCAAAGAGTATTTGTACAAGTAAACCTGAATTTTACTGTTACGACAGCTCAAAGTAATAAATTTCTAGATAGATTTAAGCCACGAAAAAATCGCGCGAGTTCTCTCACACACACACTAGAGTGTGTTATTTTATGATCAAGTGTCTTTCCTAAAATGTGCTTTTTTTAAAAAACTTAAACTTTCATAACTCGAAAACTAATAAAGATAAATTTCTAAAAATTTGCATTTTTAATTGGCATATGGGGTACTATTGATGAGCAACATTTTAAAAAAATCAAAAAATGTGAGGGAAATTTTTTTCCTTTATTTTGGATCACTTGATGTGGAATGACCCCTCTCACTCTCTTTCACCTTACGCAAATATTCAACCATACTCACACTTTCTTGAAAACCTTCTTTTTCTCTAGTGAACGCCAAGAGAAAGATAAAAAAAATACTCAAATATTACTTTCTTGTGCTCTCAGAATCCTACAAAATTGTTACAGAACAATACTTAACGTTTCTCATTTCTATAAAAATAAATTTATAACATAACACATACATAAGAGAATTCCAATGGCTGTCTTTTCAGGACATGGGCGTATATAGGAAATAATTGGGGAGGGGGTGCTGAGACACCCAAAATAAAATATTTTTTATGAATTAAGTGATCTTACTTAATTTATTTTTAAGGGTTTTATGACACATTTTTACCGATCAAATCAAAATTTCGGTGGGGGGGGGGGGCTGCAGCCCCCCCTTATATACACCCATGTTTCAGGAATGCCATGCATTTTGAGCCTTATTTACAGTCCAGGCAACAAACAGTTATAGATGGAAATTTTTGGAACAAAATGTTTGACTTCATAACTTTGTTTGGGCTGGATAGGAGATGAACAATCAAAAGTCCCCGCCCAAAAGTAATAGATAACTCAATTCAATAACATTAAATTCTTCATTGGTCAGGTAAGTAAGGAATATTGAAAGCCACTATCGAATAACTATCGATATTTTTTAGCCGATAGTATCGGCCTAACGATAGTGCTGAAGTATCGACTATCGCCCATCCCTGCAGAATAGTCATGTCGCTAGGACGCTAGGAGATATAAGTGAAAACCTGAAAAATGGGACCTTCTAAACCTCTAGATAGAAGTGGTTTCATTAGATTCACCTATTCCCATAAAATGTGTACTTGGAAGCGTAGTACTGCAAAAACGTAAGCGTTGCTATTTTTTCGCGTATAAAATATGTTCCGGTGGACTACGGGATCTGCTGATTAACGAAATTGATCTTTCAAGCCCCAAAAATATTTGTATATGAAATTTCATTAAAATCGGTCAATGTTTGAGCCAGCTAGGCCATGAGCGTATGTAAGGGTGGGCTGCAGACCCCCCCCCCCCCGAAATTAGATTTGATCGGTAAAAATGTGTCATAAAACTCTTAAAAATAAATTTAGTTTTAGTTGGTTAAATCAATTCCAAGTGTTAAATTGTTAGTATTCCATACCCCGGAAATGGTCTCAGCCCCCCCCATAGAAATTATTTTCTATATACGCCCATGAGCTAGGGAGCAGACATACAAATATATATACATACATACAAATTTGAACCACCGTTATTTTCATGATCTATGGGTTCTGAAACGAGAAATTTTCGTTGATACTTCCGGATTGAGGTCAACCTCATAAGGGGGTTTTCTTCCTAGAGAGGGAGTGATGAAACACGCTAATAAAACATAAAATATCTAAACCTTTTAAATGTATTGTATTACGGACGTTTTGTTATGTATAACGTACTATTATTGTTGTAGAAAATTAATTTCTACTCGGCCCATTTTACAAATAATTTGCCCTGCATTTGACGATAGATCAAATAATAATAATGCACTCTATGGTTGATAATATTATGTTATTACTTAAGAAGAAATGCGTTTCCATGGTAGTATTTTAACAAGTCTGGGATTCACATCGAGGTAAAACCGAAAGGAAGGTTTTACTAAGAAAATTGCCGAACTGATGTTTCTGTATCAGTTTTGTTCGGATGTTCCCTAAATATTTCATCCCAATTCGTTATTCTTTGTTGCACGAAATTGTGATACTAACACATTCCATAGTTTCAGAACTTTAATAATCATCAGTATATTTAGTTCTCATAAGTTTGATGCGCTAACACATTTTTGCAAGATTTATTGGTCGGTTTCAGAAAGTATCGTCTACCGGTTTCTTAGCTATTTTATAAAAAAAATGTCTAATAAACAAAAACCAACTCCCAATTTTCAAAAATATTTTTGCCATGAGGAAAATTTTGAAAGAAAGGTGGATATAGAAAACGAGAAGAAATGGCGCAAGGAATTTGGAATACCTACAAAAATTAGCACTTCGCCTCTGGTAAGGAATCTCTATAGCTTTTTTCCTATATTTATGTGTTGCAGAGTTGATTTAGTTATATAAATTTAATGTATGACAATCAACCAATATGTCCTCATGTTCCATAGCATTTCTATTTTAACAAATTGGGAGTAACTAGCTATAGGAATATAAATTTTGGCTTACATCATTTTGACTGAGCCACTGTATGTTTATGATCTGGAAGCCTAATTATAGGCCCTAAGTTCAATTATCTTAATATATTTTTTAAACAGTATTTAAAGTATTTTTTTTTTTTTTTTAAAAAAGTCTATATTTTATTTCAGGGTTTCTTTAAGTGAACTTTTTTTTTCTTTTTCTTTTTTTTTTTTTAGTTGACCAGGTTTTGATGCACCTGCCTTACATGCTTCTATCCCCACCTTTGTCATGCACCCAAAATGATGCCCTTTTGTAACTGAAAATGTTGGCTAGATGAATAAATGAAAAAAAAAACAATCATTTTTTGTTGTAGGAGAAGCCATTATTACAAGTATTTTTTAGTCTTTTATATTTTGATGTTACCAAAAACAATGTGTGTGTATATACAGTGGCTCACAGTCAAAATGATGCAAACCAAGATTTCTATTTCTATTGGTAGTTGTTCTGAATTCGTTACAATTTAAATAACAATGCACATTAGGGCGGGTAATACTGAAGGAGAGTGTCCTCAGCACCGATTTTCTTCAAAATTTGCACTATAACGTATTTTGATGCACTAAACACGAATCCGTTGAAAAAAATTGTTGTTCTCAACCAGGAAAGAAGTTATTTAAAAAAAAAGTTCACTGTTAGCGGGTTACAAACGACCAAAGGTGCTGAGGACACTTTCCTCAGCACCGATTTTCTTCAAAATTTGCACTATAACGTATTTTGATGCACTAAACACGAATCCGTTGAAAAAAAAAGTTGCTCGCAACTAGGAAAGAAGTTATTAAGCACTAAAGTTCACTGTTATGGAGGTTATAAAAGACGGGGTAAACAGGTTATATGTAAACACGCGCCTGCGCAATAGTCCTTAATGACGAAGTGTAATTGAAATTTAGACTCACCTGTGGTAGCTGACTTGGTCGTAAACTGTCGCTTTTGGGCATACGTGCTATGCGTTTCCGCTCGCTCCGCTCGCTCAAGAAAACATCAAAACCCCTAGTCAAACCAACTCGCAGAAATGAAAAGAATTCTATGGCCCGGTAAATGTCAAGGAGCGTGGTCTCCACGCCGATTCTTTTGAAACTTTGCACTATAACGTATTTTGATGCACTAAACACGAATCCGTTAAAAAAAAAGGTCGCTTTTCACTAGGAAAGAAGTTATGAAACACTAAAGTTTACTGTTATGGAGGTTATAAAAGACGGGTTAACGGCGAATTTGTAAACACGCGCATGCGCAATAGTCCTTAATGACGAAGTGTAATTGAAATTTAGACTCACCTTGTGGTAGCTGACTTGGTGGTAAATTGTCGCTTTTGGGCATATTCGCTGTGCGTTTCCGCTCGCTCCGCTTCGCTCCGCTCGCTCAAGAAAACATCAAAACCCCTAGTCAATCCAACTCGCAGAAATGAAAAGAATTCTATGGCCCAAAAGTCGTCCAAGGCAGTCTTCCCTAACCTTCATAACAGTGAACTTAAATGTTTCATAACTTCTTTCCTAGTGAAAAGCGACCTTTTTTTTTAACGGATTCGTGTTTAGTGCATCAAAATACGTAATAGTGCAAAGTTTCAAAAGAATCGGCGTGGAGACCACGCTCCTTGACATTTACCCTATGGCCCAAAAGTCGTCCAAGGCAATCTTCCCTAACCTTCATAACAGTGAACTTTTTTTTAAATAACTTCTTTCCTAGTTGCGAGCAACTTTTTTTTTCAACAGATTCGTGTTTAGTGCATCAAAATACGTTATAGTGCAAACTTTGAAGAAAATCGGTGCTGAGGACACTCTCCTTCAGTTTTACCAAAAAAAATCTTCATTAAAACTCATATGATTTGAAGGTCACAGTGAAAAAGATGCAAATTTTAGTTCCGCTTAGAAAATAAATATTCTTCAATTTTGGGGGACATGAGTTTACTAATATTTTAATTACTTTTCATTCTTTTAATAAAACCCAAAATAAACAATATGAATAGAAGTAACCAGTCTTGTTCGAGCATTTGCTTAAATTTGGTACGCATACAACTATTCCTGAACGAGAAATAGCGATTAACAAATTTAAAATGGGCAAAACAACAAGAAATCATCTCTATTATCAATAGGATTTATGCGGCCATTCAACATATTATTGAACGTTTTAAAAAAGAAAACAGAATAATAAGAAAATCTAGAGTCATTACAAAAGAAACGTTTTACCGGCAATGACAAACGTTGTATTATGTGCCAAATAAAAAATAACTCAAAATTAAGTGCTGCAAAGTAGGCTACATTAGTTAAAAAACGTTTAATTAAAACTGTGTGTGCTGAAACCATTCAAAGAATCTTAAAAAATAAAGGCAATAAAATTGTAGAGTTGCAAGGCAAAAATTCTTTCATCAACGAAAACTATAAAAAGATGCAAATTATTTCTCCCAATAATTATTTAAAGAAGAGATGGACTTCTGGAGAACTGTTTTGTTTTTGGATGAGTCAAAATTCACTTTGTTTGGCCCTGATAAAACAAATTTCGTCTGGAGAAAGGCAAATGAAAAGCTCCATGGAAATAATCTTTGCCCAGCTATCAAACATTGAGGTGATCATATGGTTTGGGGGCGAATGG